>CM038038.1:96971440-97018768 GCA_021397845.1 Areca catechu | reverse complement strand
AAAGGATATTGGGATAATTAAGATGTGACTTAAGCAATTTTAAGGTTAAAAAAAAAAAAAAAGTAGGACGAATTATTCCACCATTTCATAGAAATAAATGAGTCAAAGTAGAGTAATTATGATATGTCAATATTTCTAACCACTAATTTTCCCTTTGTGAAAAAGATGATTTATTCCATGCTGACTGTTTGGCTGAAAAAAAAAAAGTAACAAGTGGTTAAGTAACTTTTGTTTCTCATTCTCCTTCCAAACACAACTTTGATGTTCAAAATTGTAGTCATGAGCTTTAAAGGGATTCATGCGAAAAAAATTGTTTGGACTATTAGTTGTAAGTTGCTAAAAAAAGTCGACCTTATTGTGTACCAATGCATACTCTAGACAATATATCGATTCAAATATCTAACTAGATCTTTTTGGTGAAAAATGATTTGCATATGACTGTGTATGGATGGAGAGATAGATAAGCTGATTGCTTGCTTTTTTCAAGCCCATTTACTCTGTAAGCTACACTACTTGAAATGCAAAAATAGCTATCTTACCTTGACTTATTATTACTATAACCCCATGCCTTATTTTCTAGGTGAGATTTGCTGCAAACATGAGTGTGTCTTGACCTAGATAGTTTAGGTCTTTAATGCTTGAATCAATGCATTTTTATGGATAATTAACTAGGTAAGTGGATCGACTTCCTTAAAAAGTGGCTGGATGAGGGTAATCCTTTGTCACGTGTTAATCATATACATGCAAAGATAATTGATCTATATACTTGCATCAATATACCAATCTATATTTTCGAGCTTTTATCTGGGTCATGGTCCTGTCCACTGATTAGGTGAAAAATTATACCCTGCACTCTATGTGCCACATGTACACGCCACCAATCATAGATGCTAATTTTTATGGGCCCTATTCAGCAAGCACGTATCTTGGTACATTGCTATGAAAATGAGTAATTATAATTGATGGTATGCATGGCCATGTGTACACATATAGAAAAATATAATTACTCTATCCGATGGGGGATTCATTTGGACGGCGTCTACCATAAGCTATAGGCAACTTGGTGCAGACTGACCTCATGGAGGCCCATATGCAATTAGAGGACTGATCCAGCCCATGTTTGGCTTTAATCCTGAGCAACGAACTAACAGGAGAATCTGGATCGGCGAGCATTGTCAAGTTGCATGATTGCGACGTCCCAGCAATAGTCAATTTATGGCTACTTCTAGTTTCTTCTTTTTCTCCCTAGATCCTTCTCCCATTTATTTATTTTTCAACTCTGTTGCTCTTCTTATCCTTAGAAAGCGTGCTCTTGTTGAATGAATCAATTTCCAAGGAAGGCCCACATTTCCCTTTAATATGTTGAGCGAGGAAGAATAGGCTGCTAGGGATCATGGTCAAAACAAGCGGTAGGAGCAAGGATCATTAAACCGGTGCTGGGGATCGTATTGATCAGCAGATGATAGATATGTTATGATCCATATCGTACCATATCAGTAAAGATATCGATAATAAAAAATGAGGAATTACATCATGCTACATGTTTTTAAAAATGTCTTGGGCATGCCATACATGCATGCCGGTTCTTTAAAATATTTCCTCCATATGTTGTATTTTATGGTGAGACTAACTTATAATCATCCTTCATAAGAGTACATATCTTAACATGTACCGGATATTCCAAGGATCGCCGAGCACCAAAACTTCTTTATCATATTAATCTAATAAGGTTATAGTTCCCTAGATGAGTTAATCGAGTAATGAAGTCTGCTTTTATTATTAATTACTAGTTAGGACAAATAATAATGATGGCTTGTGATTTATTTAATAAGTTAACTTTTGTTACTATAAGCCTATAACTTATGGATTTCAAAATTGAATGCAAAACGACTAGTTTGATGCACTAATTCAGAATCTCTCCTTCTGCATAATATTAATTTATAATTTTTTGTTTTAGATAGAGTTCAAATGTATTTATGGATTGTAAATGGATCCCTCCATGCATTCTTGCGCACATGCACAAGAAATGAATTTAGTTATTTAGAAAACAATGCTAGTTGGGAGTTGCATGGGATTTAAATGATAAACTTGGGAAATAACCAAGGTTGATAAGCCTCCTTTCAAGCAGACCAAGGATTAGGAAAGTCCACCACCCAGGCAACCTTAGATACAGGTGTTTGATTTTATTATTAAAAATTTTGTTTGGATATTTTTTAGCTAGGATTGAGAGACCGTTTAGAGTGATCATGTCCGGAATCTAACTTTTCCCTCTTATTTTTTTTATCAAAAAAAAAAATTGAAGAAAAAAAATGATGACAATGTCGTTGGTTTGCAAATCTCTATTTGGCAAAAAAAAAAAAAAAAAAAAAAAAAGACACATTCTTGGATTTGAATGACTGACTTGTTCTAGAAGGTATCCCAACAAAGTCACACCTGGAAATCTCTGGATTTCATCTCTTGACTTCACATAGATTCGGCTCACAGATTAATTCCCTCCTGATAAACTTCAATCCTTTCATTAATGCTGCTGACAAATGACAATGATGTAAAACAAAACTTTCATTATAAAAATTCCTTCGGATGAGGCAACGGAAGCCCCCAGCCCGTGCCCAGCTTTCGCATCACAGGCAACAAAACTCTACTTCACAATCCGCTACATATCGTAAAACAGCAAACCGCTTTCTCGGCAAAAATGGTAAACAACACGTGGGCAATCTTATATGGGTCCCATCACGACAACGGATTGTTTTGTTGCTTTTATGATGATTTGGGCCCTAAACTCAAATTTTATAAGAAGGATCACATCACTCTCAACCGATCACCATCGTCCACTTTCATGGAGATAGGTACCTGTCATCGGACGGTCTAGAATTCATCAATAAGGGAAGGCGGTTGCGCGTGGGATCTGATGCAAGCCCACTCTCCGGTCTTCCACCACCGCCAATGGTCGCAGCTTGCATCACGTACAAGGATGGTATGATATGGCCAACACTAATATCCTATCTTTATGAAAACAAAATAGAAATATCTTATCCATGGAGCATTGTTTAGATTAGGATAAACATATATGTCTCTTGACTCTAGAAACAGCTAATAGCCACCTTGCCATAACTTTGCAGCTAACAATATCCTCTTTTTCTCTTCTTTTTTTTTTTTTTTTTTTTTTTTTAAAAAAAAAAAAAATGTAAACAGCTATTTACATACCAGCTATTTAATGTTTTAATATAGAAGACCAAAAAAAATCTCAGTTAAATACCATGCTATTATCATGTTAATTGATCACCAATAAGTAAAATTCATAAAGTACCCTAGCTCATGGATTGTCTATGATGCACCTTGTCGTTGTTCCTTTATTGGAGAAGAATGCTTGTTTACTGTTGCAGTTCAGCACCAATTTATTTAGACAATGAGAGCCATAAACCATGTAAATGTCTTTTATGATCCTTGGACATTTAATATTTCCTAAATGTATGGCCTACTTTTAATTAGAAGCATATGTGGACATTTACACCAACAAGAATTGACGCGAACATTGAAAATTGGAAGGCAGCTGATTTTATTAAGCTAGAATCTAGAACAAGTTAAAGTTTCCATCTCTTCTTGATTGACATGTTAGATAATATTTTGCAATATCCTTTTACCAAAGGGCTAATGGTCTAATCAACTTTTGGGGGAATTAATAATAGGGGGGTTAAAAGCATCTATTAGAGATATATATAGATTTTTAGTGCCCCTTCCTCATCAACATAATAGTTCATACTTTTTTGGATTTGGAAAACGCACACGCACTACGATGATGGTCAAAATCTTTTAGTGGAAATTGCTTTCGTATAGTTTCCCTTGAAAATGGATGTCACGTAGAAACACAATAAAGGTACCAGGGAAACCCTGGAATTGGATTCTCCTTGATTATGGATGGTATTATAGAACGTTACTTAGTTACAACCTTCCCTTGGTGTGTGGAAGGTCAAGTTTGACGGTTCTGTAAATGATATTGCAGCAAGTGCTGGAATTGTTATCAGAGATTATTTCAAGCTTCTCGGATTTGATAGAAGAAGGTGATTCAGCGGCAGTGATTTGGCCATGGCAATGATTCTGATGCCATTGGGCCTTGAATTCATCCTCTTTTAAGATACATCTTGCAAATGAAGGGAGCATTATGTGTACTCGAGGCTACTCATGTACCTATAGGGAAGGTAATCAAGTGGCTGGCTACTTGGCATTGGCAAGCATGTATGCGTGCTGGAAGGATTCTGCCTAGGTCCCAAGCTACTACTGGCTAAAAAATGCCTTCGGTACTTTGTGTCTTAGATCTTGATTCTATGTTTGCCACCTCGTTTGTACCCAAAAAGAAAATGATGAAGTCATTGGAGACTGGTGCTCATAACTTGCGTTGATTGCAGTAGTTCTTGCTGTCCGAGCCTCTCTTGTGATAAGAAGTAACAAACTGGAGTTGTAAAATAATAGCAACAGCAATGGTATCTTGTTTTTTAAATCTTTTTTTATAACAATGGTGACATTTAACCAGTCCACTATTTGCCAAATATTACACTTCAATCAGTGACTCGAAAATAAATACATACATACATAAATATATTAAATAGAAAATATAAATGAATATATGTCTTCCTTGTTCCTTTTCTGATCTGCAAAACAAATGAAGAAGATATCATTATCAACAGTGAGGAGACAAAAAAGACCATTGATTATCTTTAAAAAAGAAAATTTGATACTTTTAAGATGGATATAATGCGAGCATCGATGCCATTACAATATGGAACTACTATGATGCATCTGACGTGCCACAAAACCATCCCAGAACTCATCGTTCCTTGATCACATGCTGGAAGACAAGGAAAACAGAGGCACCGGGAGTTGGTTCACGGCACAATCTCAAAAGATCATTCCTCGACTGGAAAGTAGCAAAAGATCATTCCTTCCTTTTTGTGGAGGTTTCCTAGTAGTGAGAAGGAGGCAATCATGCCATCAATTTAAAGGTGGCTTTTTTTTTTAAAAAGGTCAGGAGGAGAAAAGGTTGCGTGCCTTCCCTCTGTAAAGGTGTTCGTTCCGGTGCTTGGATTAGGCAGCAACTGTTCCACGGTATGATGGCTTTGTAGCATATGTTATGAAGTTGGTACCGTGCAACCGTGTTATTATAATTACGAGTGACATTGAGATAAGATAAAATTAGAGCATGGCTAACTCTGATGGTATATATCATGTAGGATGGTAGCTAGCTAGTGGTGAAGGTAGGATTCGTCAGCTTTGCATGCTAGACAGTAGGATGTTGCAGGCTTTAGTTTTGTTTCTTTTCAGCTTGCCAAACTCCCCAGGCTGTCATTTTGTCAGTCCACACCTTTCTATTTTTTCTTGTTGAATAGCACCTCACCTATTATTTCTTGTTGAATAGAACAATTTTTAATCTCTTATTTTCATCTCAGAATGTATATATCTTGATCATTAATTTCCTTCTTGTTAGGATGAGATTGTTACATGCTAAGTGCTGAGCACGTATGCATGCATGCATGCTAGGAGAAAAATTAATGATTGAGAAATTCACATTAACTTTATATTGGCTTAGATTTTTAACACCGTAGGACATGACTTAGGATGCGTTTGGTTTATGGTAGGACCGGAATGGATTGTAATATCAATTGGAATTTCCAATACATTTGAGGATATTTAAATATTAAGGAAGATTAAAGATTAGATTTGAAAGGATTGAAACATTCCTAATCCCTCTTGGAATTATATTTGGGAATTAAACTTTCCCCAATTAAATGGTTAGAATAGAAATATCTCTCCCTAATTTTAAGGGTCACTGAATTGAAGGGTATATGAATCATAGTTTTATTTTTTTGGGGGTGGTGGTGGAGTCATGACCGACTCAACTTGTTTTCCATTATAACCTGGTCAATTGACCGTCAAAACCTGACCTAAATCAATCTCCACGCATATATTCTCTCGGCAAATATCTCCGATTGAAGGTGGTGGCAAACTCCATGGAAAAATCAAACGCCGTAAACTACCGTGACTTGAAAAGCCGGGTACGCATCCCACCTCCGGAATATTCCGGGGACATCCGACGTATGAGCTTCCACACAACTGTTTGTTTTGAGATAAGGGACGCCGAGTCCCAAACAAGGTGGTGGGTCCTATCCACCGGACGGCTTGATGGATTAGACGACGCAACAAACCCAAGTTCTTTTGTCCGGATCTCCTTAAAAGATAACGATTAATTATTTTACCAAAAAAAGAAAAAAAAAAAACAATTAATGAAAAGAAAAGGCCAAGCAAGCATAATGATGGGCTTCATATTGACATGTTCCTAACTCTTCGCTGTTAGAATTTACGTACAGTACCAAACCAGCTAACAGGAACCGTAAAGGATACAGATGAAAGTTTTTATAGAATCCAAATGATTTCTTGTGTATCATCAAATCATACCTCATGGAATCATTTGGTTCAAAAATAAATAAGTAAAAATTTCCATCAAGTAAAGCTGAGATCTTTATTTGATTGCAGTTTTTTAAAAAATTATAAATTTATTTCATAAAATATTTTTCTACGTTCCATGAAAACGAAAATCAATGAAAAAGATGAATTCTAAAATTTTTTCATGAAACAAAAATTATGACTAAGTTTTATAAAATATCAAGGAAGGTTAAAATAAAATACTGAATAAAGATACATATAAATTCTTAAAATATTATTAAATACTATACTTATAAATATTAATATAAATTTAATTAAAATAATTAATATTTATATTAACATAAATATTTTTATTAATATTATTATAGTATTTATATTAATATGATATCATATATTAGTTTTATATTAAGTAATAAATTATTATGATCTAATATAATATAATAATATTTAAATATTATATAAATATTTATTATACAATATTTGAAAATAAAAAGATATAGTCTTATATCTATTAAAGATATAATATATATTTCTATAATTTTTTCAAAAAAATAGATGCTCAACTATATATAGCATTCTCAAATAAATTACTTTTTCATAGTCAACCAAATATACCATAATTTTATTATAAGATGTAACTTCCTGAAAAGAAAAAATCTTCCTGCAAATCAAATAAGTCTATATTCATTATAAATAATTAATTAAAAGTTGTCGTTACATGATATAATTAAGTGCCACGATTTATAAATTTATGAGGAAAGACCGAGAAGTTTCTTTAAGGATGCAAGTATAAGTTTTAAAATTGACAAAATGTTCTTTCCACATTTTTTCGAAAGAAATAAGAAAAAAAAAAAATATATTGTCATGCTATGGTGTGCTTATAAGTTTTCCTTGTATTTTTCTTTCTCTCTAGCCTTGATATTCTTCTTTTATTTTTTTCTTCAAATTCTGGTTCCACCTATCAAGATTTCCGAACTCTTTATTTTCGTAGTATAAGATTGCAACAGTCTTCCAACAATAATCTAGAAACCGCTAAGGCGATAGGCCGGTTGGTAAAGACTTAGCTTCACCTTCCACCGATCACGGGTTCGAGGCATGATCCTCACGGATGGATTTGAGGCATGATCCTCACGGATGACTCGATTAAATTTAGAAATTTTTCTGGGACACGTGATCGGAATGATGAAAGTAGACTCATCAATGATGAAAAGTATATGCAAAAAAATTACGGTCCGAATTGAACATAGTCTAATGATCGGGATGATGAGAGTAGGCTCACCAATGATGAAAACAATATGCAAAAAAATTATGGTCCGAATCGAATATAGTCTGATGGGATGGGATCCAGTGAGGATAGCTATACCAGGATTTATCCATCCCTCTCCTTTTCTTTATCAAAAAAAAATAATAATAATAATCTAAAGAAAGAAAACAATCTCCTTTAGAGCAATGCATTGCTGCGTGGCCAAGCTCTTGGTGCAGGCTATCAGCGAAAAGAGGGATAAGAAAGCATAAGCATCAGCTTTATAACTTTGTGGGAAAATTATAAGATGTTTTTATCTTTCTTTTTTAAAGGTGATTGAGCCCATCATTTGGCATGGAATGGAAACAAAAGATCATTAAAAAGAAAAAGAAAAAAAAAAAAAAAAGTAATACTTTAATTTAGAGCCCCAAGAAAAGGGCACATAACAAGTGCCCAGCTTCTTGTCATGGACCACCACAGCATGCGTTCATCAAAGAAGGGGGTATCCACAGCATCTTACAAGCGGGCATTAGTAGCGGTCGGCACAACTAAGGATCAAAAACCATAAATTTTTTCATGCAACCATATTTGTCTTATATGAAGATTTAGATTTAAATTTAACATATAATGTTCAGTACTAATATTACAGTCAAGTCAAGTAATGAGTGCAATGAAATTTTATGCTCGATTAGCTTCACTTTCTAATCCTAATCTTAGAACTTGCATGCTATATTCATTGGTTTGACAAGTATATTACACCAAATTCTCTCTTTTAAGAGCTGATAAATAATCTAATGTTATTTACTTCTTCTTTGTCTAAGAATAAAAAATAATTTCATGGATTTTAGAAAAAATATAAACTAATTAAATTTATAATTACTGATGATTTAGTTAGATTATATCTACTTTCCAATTGCCTTATTCTTTCTTTATCTATTAGGTACAAATAAAGCGAACTGCACGTGGAAACTACTTGAACTTACATTAGAAAATTCATAAACTTATTCAAATTATATATTTTTATTTATAAGTAGGTTAAGAATCGAATTTGAGTTGATCTCGAGCATTTTTTTTTAATTAAATTAACTTAAACATCTAGTTACTTAACATGTTAGCGTCGAGCCCCTTCTTCCAACCGGGTGGAGCTACTGGTTTGTCGGACCGCTTCCTGGTTCACCTGCAAAACAGATCCATTGCCGGAGATGCTCCGACGGGGGACACTCTGATGCCTAAGTCAGTGACGAGCTCTAGCCACAGAATGGGGAAGACGGAGAAGGGAAAAGCTCTGATATAATCAAGGGTGTCAAGCCTCTTACCTCCAGTGTCCCCTCTTACCATCATTTATAAGGAGTTGTCCCGCCTATGGTTTTCTTTCTCCCTCCAGCAGTTACGATGGGAGAGTTATTTTCTTTCCCTTAATCAGGGATCGTGGGTAGTTATTGGGACGGTTCCGGTGGCCAGGTTGGGGGCGCTGCCGCTGGAATCACGTGCCATGATCATGCCGGAGATAGTTAAGGATAACTATTGCTTGCTATGTTTCGTAGAGATTGGAGACAGATTAGATGTCATATCTTTGGCGCGGGTCATGGACTTGATCCTTGTCGTAGGCCGAAGACTGTGTCTTCGACGTAATCCAAGGATCATGTCTTCGAAGGTCGTACTTTGGTCCAGGCTGAAGACTTGGTCTTCTAGAGCTGAGGACCTGTCAAGAGCTTTCGTTTGCCCGTGGTTATTCGGCCTTCTCCAAATACTTGGGCCTGGTGCTCATGGTTCGGAGGAAAAGTCTTCGGCCGGTCAAATCGGTGACCGACCCATGCCTAGGCTGACATATCCCAACAGTTGCCCCCTACTCTCAATCTTCGAAGCGAAGATTTGCCTTGAAGAGTGAGAGTATTTGTCGTTTTCCTCCTGGGAGGTGGTGCAATGGATGATTGCAGAAATCTCTGATTGGGCCATCTACCATAACTGCCGGCTGAATCAAAAATCAAGTGATGGACAGCTGTCAGTCTTTGATTGAAGGGTGGAAAAGGAGCGGGCGTGCTTAGGATGGTCCCTCCTTTTTCCACAATGCGACGGTTCACCCAATCTTTTAGTTGGGATTTGAATGGTGGTCATGGTTCTTCCCCACCCTTGGATGAAGAGTATGCTCCACCTTGGCCGTTGATTCGTACGGGTTAAAATCTTTGGTTCATTCCACATCAAATCAATTTATGGCCACAGCTGTCTCAAGCATCCATGATGGGTTTCCGAAGATGATCCCGTTTTTCGAGGCACTACCTTAGGCTTTTCTCGTCTCTTTTCGAGAAGGAGGAAAGGTCCTAATGGGGAAGCTTCTTCAACCTCGCACTCCCAATCCCAGTCCAGCTTTCTTTGTTCTCAACTATCGGCCTTTTCTGCAGGTTGAATCTTCCTTCTGCCTCCTTGTCTCGTTCTTTTGTCATGGTCGAATCCGTAGGAAGCCAAAGGGGACAGGTTGGGCCTTCAAGTGTCAGTGATGTAGTGAGTCCAGAGTCAATTCCCAGTTCCATTTCTCAGGGAAGGATTACTTATCTTCGAGAATGTTATCACGTTCCAAAAGGATTTCCTCTAATCCTCCCTACCTCCGAGGAACGAGTGAACAAAGCCCTTGCCGGATGTCTAGCTATGTACGAAGACCAACTGAAGGCCGGCCTTCGATTTACTCTGCACCCGTTCTTCGTTAAAATCTTCATCTGTATCAAGTAGTGCCTGCATAGTTGACTCCGAATAGTTTTTGGAACATCTGTGATTTTTTGGTCCGGTGCCACATAGCAAATATAGAGCCCAGAACCAACTTATTTACTGCCATTTTCGTACTCAAAAAGGATTTCCATGGTAGTGGATGGTGGGTGATTGGCCCTCGACTGGGTCGTAAGATTATCAAGGATATGCCCAGCGCCATTCATGGGTGGAAACCTATTTTTGTTTTTGTGTTGTCTGTCGACCCGTGAGGTTTCGGCAGTGATTGGAGGGAACCGCGTCTAACCGCCAATGATGGAAAGAAGATTTAACGACCGATCAGTCCGATTATGATTTACTAACTGATTCGGAGGTTGTTCCCATCAGCGAGTTGTTGGAGGAGAGAAATCTCCATATCACAAGGATTAGCAAGTTCCCTGTGCTAGGTATACTGACAGAAATTTCTACCGCTTTTTTCCATTCTTGCTGTAATCTGGTTGATATTTAGGTGTTTTCCTGTTCGCAGGTGGAGGGATGAAGCCTAGCTTGGGTTGGCTCCATCAGACCTTTGAGAAAGGGTAGCTCAGGCCCCTCTTACAAGATTGGCATTCCGAAAGAGGGCCTGAATAGAGGGTCTTGAAGGAGACCGAGGATATTCATCCTCCTGGGGAACCTCCGGGGAAGATGTGGTACTGACGGGGGGGTCCCAATAGGACCTCATCCAGTCAAAATTTCATCGGCGAACACTTCTCCTGTTCGTGTGAGGGAGAGCCTGCCTCAGAGGGTAGGTGTGCCGCCATCTTGCCCCCTACAGCTAATAGGGGCAAGGTGCCACAAGTCGAAGGGAAGTTTGCGCATGAAGCTTCTCCCACTAGGAGCCGTCCCATTGACTCTTCGGAGTTTTCCCCTACGGGGGGATTGTTGGTTCCCGTGTGGCCAGGCGGGCGTTGAAGAACACATTGCTGCCTCACAATTTGGTAGTTATCCGAGGTCGAAGCCTCGCCAGGATGTCTAATTATGCATTTTCTTCCCTGAAATAGGTAAGGTTCTCGCCACACCTCTTCCATTCCAGGGATTAACTAGCTCATGATTCCACATTATCGATGTAGCTGGTCTATGATGTCACCTTCCTGGAGGAAGGCTTGGGGAATGTTGACAACCTCATCCACAGCCTCAAAGAGGAACTCTATACAGCCAAAGCTATAAAAGAGGTGGCCGAAGAGCTGAGGCAGTCTATGAAAAATTGTCACGCTCAAGCGGATGCTGAAGTTCACGGATTGAGGGGCGAGTTGCAAAGTGCCCAGTCGACAATTGTGGAGCAGAGGGCAGGGTTAAGGAAAAGCTGGAAACAGGTCGAGTCCTTGGAACAATCTGCCAAGGAGAATCAGGAAAGATTGGAGGGTCAGACCAAGGCAGCTGAGGAGGCTGCTAGGAGGGCTGAAGAGTTGGCCCTGAAGGCCGAGGAGGCCAAGAAAGAGTCCGCGTCCCTGAGGAAGCTGGCCCATGATGCCGTGGCAGACTTCAGAAGGTCTTCACAATTCCAGGAGGAGGTGATGAGGCAACCTTGTATGGTTATCAGCATGGCTTCAATGACGAACTCGCCAAGGTCAGAGGGGCCTTCCCACACCTTGATCTTTCTGGCATCCCCACTTTCAGCATAGTCGAAGAAGAAGAGGAGGTCGAGGTCGTGAAGAGGCTGGAGAGGTATCGAGCCCGAGGGAAGAGATCCCAATCATAGTTGAAGACATTGGTGTAGTTTCGATGCAAGCCGAAGGGGTCGACAATGCTGAAGAGTTGCTACGCTTGGAAGAGGAGGCTCCTGCCTCAGTAGAAGGCCTGGAGGCAGTTCCAACTCTAACCTTGACCCGGAGGGGGTTCATTCTGGGGATGAAGTCCAAGTTGAAGGCTCTCCAGTCCCAGCCCAAGCCGATGAAGCCCTTACTGCGCAAATAGACATGCTGCTTCAATCCTGTGGTGTAGGGTCCCCTCCTCTTGATGTTTAGGAATTGGAGTAGTAGCCTAGATCTTGTATCTCTTCTTTTACCCCCCCTTTTTTTAAGGTGTAATTAACAAATTTATGAATTTCCAAGTGGCTTCTCGAACTTTCAAGTAGTTTTTGGAGCTCCCAAGTAGCTTTTTGTGTGCGTTGTGTTACATTCTTGAACATGGTTTGAGAAAGGTTGCTAGCCTTGGTGAGAATTTGACGTTCATCGCTTCTTCTTCCTTTTGGTTGAATTCCGAAGCAGAGTCGTATTATCGTTGCCGATGGCTGGCCGTAATTGTAGCTGATGGCTGACCGTGATCGTAGCCAATGACTGGCCATGATCGTAGCCGATGATGACGTGATCGTATCGTAGCCGATGACTGACCATGATCGTGCCAGGCTAATGCCGGTCTTTCTTCATCATAAGTAATTTGGCCATTCCGAAATAGACACGATGGACAAGTGTCACCTTCTTGTTGACCATTGATTAAGCGACATTGATACGATTCTCGCTTCTCGCGTTGGGCGCGTCGATATTCGAATAGTCACATTTCCCTGCATCCAAGGTGCCACCATATCTTCCCTTTCGGAAAGGGAACCATTAATGTTGTTGCCATTCGATGAAGATTGTTTCGAATTCAAAGCATCATCGATCTCCATTCCTGAGAGTGGTTATTGGTGACACGCCGCTTCCGTGCAGCCACCTGGGATTTCGAAATGTCGCTTTAACACGTAGCATTTTTCGGTACGCCTGGGAAAAGGCATGGAGCATGTTCCCTTCTGGCCATTCATGGGTGCCAGGTTCTTATAAATAGGACCTTGACTTTCCTGTCAAAAGCCATCGTAGCACAGACTTTTCCTTTGAAACCTTTCCTCCCTTAACGAATCTGCTATAATGAAGTTTAGCATTCCGGAACTTCGGAGGGCGGCAAAGAAGAGGGCCATCAGCGGCGGAGCAGGGGGCAGCCCAATGTCCTTCGGGCTGGGTGACGATGAAGGCCCGGTCGTCAATCGCTTGGAGAGGAGGATTCAGGTCCTGGAGGCCCAACTGGAGGAGGCCAGGACCCAGGTGGAGGCGGCCAACGTGGAGGCGGTGGAGGCCAAGAAGAAGGTGGTGGATGCCATTGTGGACTTCAAGGCATCCCCTGCCTTCAAGGAGGAGGTCGCCTGGGTGGCTCTGGATGCCTACCATCAGGGTTCCGGGAATGTAGGGGTAAGGCCTTCAAGTTTTATGACTTGAAGGGCCTTGACAACATCAAGCCCTCAGTTCCCTTCCCCGGACATAAATTTGACTTTGATTTCGAGGAGTCAGATTTTGATCCTGAGAGGAACCCTGGGGTCCCTTCATCCTCCTTCCAAGACTCCCCCCGCCGGCATGGGAAAAGGCCAGCAGGCGGTTATTGAATGTACTTTCCAAATTCTTGCAATCTCTCTCTTTTTTTTGTAAAAAATTTAGAAAAGAAATGGAATATCCTGACTTTCCCAACCTTTTCCCGTGTCTTCACTGTGATTTGTTGAATTAGAGTACGCCAAAAGCATAGACTTCCCAGACCACTTGTGATCCGTGAGGGAGAGATGAGATCGGCTAGGCTGTCCCATGAACGTTTTGTTGATGACAGGAAGGACAACATAGGTCCGTTCGAGCATATTTTCAGGTTTACCATTGGGTAGGGCATCTATGCCATCCCAGTGCATTTCTGTCGTGATCAAGGTAGGCTGTTCAGGCCCATCCCGGCATGTCTTCGGATTTTCTGTAGGGTAGGTTACGAAAACCATCCCTGCGCCTTCTTTAATATAAGGAAGGCTGGTTAGGCCCGCCCCGGCATGTCTTCGGATTTTCCATAGGATAGGTTGCTTGAAACATCCCTGTGCCTTTGATCTTTTTGGTGGTCTGATGGGACCATCCGTTGCACTCGTAGGACATGCCGATAAGGTGAGTGGATCAGACTCTCCTTTGCACCGTTGGCAGATTGTTCAGATCGTGCCATTCAAGATGTTGTCGTTTTGTAGACGTAATAGGTCGCTTAGAGTTGGGCAAGTTTACACAAAAAACTTGGGGGTCAGTTTATTGATAGTATTTGCGAAGGTTTTGTACATTCCATGGCCGGGATAGAGTTTATCCTTCTAAGGTCTTGAGCCGATACGTCCCTGGACATATGACTTCTTCAACCAGGTATGGACCTTCCCAGTTGGAAAAAAGTTTACCTTGTTATGTTGGCCTGAAAATTTCTGTTCTTGGCAACACCATGTCCCCGATTCGGAAAACTTGCTCCTTTTCTCTGGAATTATAGTACTTGGAGACTTTTTGCTGGTATGACACCATTTTCAGTTGAGCTTGGAGCCTGGCGCTTGGTAACATATCCAAATAAATCCTCCTGCGATCGGAGTTTTCAGGCTCTTCATATCTATCGATTCTCAAAGACTGGAGGGAGACTTCGATAGGGAGAATGGCTTCGGTACCGTATGCTAGGTTGAACGAAGATTCGCTGGTGGCCATCCTTGGGATAGTTCTATATGCCCAGAGAACGAACATCAGCTCTTCGGTCCACAGTCCCTTGGCAGCATTCAACCTTGTCTTCAGACCATGAAAAATGGTCCGATTAGTTACTTCAGCTTCTCCGTTGGACTTCGAATGGGCGACGGAAGTTAGCCTGTGTTGTATGTGGTACCGAGCGCAGAAGTCTCTGAACTTTGAGTTGTCGAATTGCCTCCCATTATCAGTAATTATGGTATGTGGGATTCCGAACCGAAATATGATAGAATTTTTGACAAAATTTTCAACATTGCCCTCCATGATTTGGGCCAGTGGTTCGGCCTCAACTCACTTTGTGAAGTAGTCGATCGCTACGAGGAGAAATTTTCTCTGTCCCGGTGCAGGTGGAAAAGGGCCAAGAATGTCCATTCCTCATTGGACAAAAGGCCAGGGGGCTGTCAACTGGGTCAGGTGACTTGCTAGTTGCCTTTGAATGTTGGCATATCTTTGGCACTGATCATATTTCCGCACGAAGTAGGCCGAGTCCTTCTAGATGGAGGGCCAATAATATCCTTGGTGTATAATTTTATAAGCTAAGGACCTACCCCCCAAGTGATAACCACATATCCCCTCATGGACCTCCCTCAAGGCATAGTCTGTATCTGATGGCCCTAGGCATTTCAGTAGAGGTTGAGAGAACGACCTTTTGTAGAGGACCCCATCCTAGATGAAATATTGAGATGCCATCTAACGGGTCTTTTTGGCCTCGGCTTTATCTTCCGGCAGCACCCCCTCGTTCAAAAACTTGATGATGGGATCCATCCAACTTGGTTCAGTTTCTATCTGATGCACTTCCCTAGCTTCTTTAGCTATACTAGGGGCCTCAAGATGTTCAATGAAAGTGCGACCGAGGGATTATGGGGCTATAGTGGCAAGTCGAGATAATATATCTGCCCGGGAATTCTCTGACGGGGAGCATGAATGATTTCAAAGTATTCCAGTTGCGAAGACAAGATACGTACCTTTCCTAGGTATTGTGCCATGGTGGGATCTCTAGCTTCGTAATCCCCTTTAACCTGATTCACAATCAACTGAGAGTCTGAAAAAGCCTGAAGCCTTTGAACCCCCAAACTTTTGGTGACCCGAAGTCCTACAAGGAAGGCTTCGTATTTGGCCTGATTATTTGAAGCTCTAAAAGAAAATCAGAGTGCGTATTCCATCGTGTGGCCGTCGGGTTCGGCTAGTATGAGATCGGCTCCACACCCATCAGAATTGGAAGCTCCGTCTACATGGAGCACCCAGACGGACTCCGCACTCTTCGGATCTCCTTCGGATGGAGATGCTTCATCTTCGATCTTCCAAGTGTATTCAGCCAGAAAATCCGAAAGCACCTGAGCCTTCATAGTCGATCGGGGCTGAAAACTAATGTCAAACTCTCTTAGTTTCACGGCCCACTTGGCTATCCTCCCCGAAGTATCAGGGCATCGGAGAACGGCCTTAAGAGGCTGATCTGTCAGCACCACGATGGCATGGGCATGGAAGTAAGGCCGTAGTCGCTTTGCCGTAATTACCAGAGAGTAGATCAGCTTCTGCATCCTTGAGTATCTTATTTCAGCATCATGCAAAACTTTGCTAATGTAATAAATTAGCTTGTGAGAGCCGTCATTTTTTCTTCGAACAAGGACTAAACTGACGGCTTCGTCCGAAGCAGAGAGGTATAAGTAGAGCACCTCCCCCTCTTGAGATTTGGAAAGTAGAGGTGGGGTTTCCAAGTACTTTAATTCTTCAAAGGCAGTATAACAGTCTTCGGTCAATTCAAAACCTCAAGACTATCGAAGTACTTTGAAAAAGGGAAGACACTTCTCGGCAGAACGAGAAATGAATCTGCTCAAGGAGGCAATCCTTCTAGTTAACTGCTGCACCTCCTTCTTACAGGATGGGTGTCTCATGTCCTTGAGAAGCTTGAATATTTCTAGATTTGCTTCAATCCCTCGTCTGGTTACAAAAAAACCCAGGAATTTGCCCGAAGTGACCCCGAAGGCACACTTCATGGGATTCAACTTCATTCAATAGCGTCACAGGGCGCTGAATGATTCTTCTAGGTCTCGGATGTGACTTTCCTTAAAGAGGCTCTTGATGATCATGTCATCAACATAGGCTTCCAGATTTCTCCCCAGCTGCTCTTTGAATACCTTGTTGATTAGCCTTTGGAATGTCGCCCCAGCATTCTTGAGCCCGAATGGCATCATTTTGTAACAGTATAAGTCTTTGTTGGTGACAAAGGCTGTCTTCTCTTCATCTTGGGGGTCCATTCGAATTTGGTTGTAGCCGGAGAAAGTATCCATGAAACTTAGCAATTGGTGGCCAGCGATGGCGTCAACCAATTGGTCAATCTTTGGAAGAGGAAAAATATCTTTTGGGCAAGCTTTATTGAGGTATGTATAATCGATGCAGATTCTTCACTTGCCACTAACTTTTTTCACCATGACCATGTTGGCCAACCAATCAGGGTAGTGGGCTTCCCGGATGAACCCTGCCTTGAGGAGCTTGTTGACTTCTTCATTTATGGCTTTTTGCCTTTCTGGGGCAAAGCTCCTCTTCTTTTGTCAGACTGGCTTGTATCCAAGAGCAACCTCTAACTGATGAGTGATCACTTCAGCGAGAATTCCTGGCATGTCCGAAGCCGACCAAGCGAAGACATCAGCATTGTCTTTGAGAAAGCATATCAGCTCGACCTTGCTTTTTTCATCTAGCATGCTTCCGATTTGTACGACCTTGGTGGGGTCTTCCTTGGTCAAGGGTACAGAAATGGTCCTCTCCATGGGCTCACCAGAATCTGTAGTTGAGTCTCTTGGGTCCAGGTAATCTCCAGATGTAGGGTCATTGGAATGCTTGTCCTGGATCATCAGGCATTGTCATGCCGCTCTCTAGTCTCCTCTAACTTCTTCAACACCATTCCTAGTGGGAAAGCGCACTAGGAGATAATAAGAAGACACCACAGTCCGAAACTTGTTCAAGGCAGGCCATCCCAAAATAATGTTGTAGGTCGAGGGGGTTTGGACCATCATGAAGTTGATCGATAGTGTCTTTTACCGAGGTTCGGTGCCAAGAGTTACATGTAGTACTATCTCTCCCTCGGTATCAACCTGATTACCCCCGAAGCCAGTAAGTGGAATAGGGGATCTTTGCAGTTGATGTCTAGACAAACACATTCTAGAAAATGCATCGTAGATCAAGACATCAGTTGAACTTCCATTATCAAACAAGACACGTTGTACATCATAGTTGGCCACAACGGCCGAGATTACAATGGGGTTGTCGTGCGGGAGCCGAACTCCTGCAAGGTCATCATCGGAGAAGAGAATGGCATTATTATCCTTGAGTCGCTTCGGGACGTCTTCATCCCTTCTCCAGTTGGTAGGTCGATGTATCATCCCAACACCTCCATTGGTAGGCCTTTGATTCGGCAGTTCGGCCTCTTCAGGAGTTGGTTGGGGAACAACAGCCTCTGATCGAGGTCCTTGGAGATCAATATACCACCCCAGATACCCCCTTTTGATAAGATCTTCAATTGCATCTCTTAGTTGGATACAGTCTTCAGTGTTATGGCCATGGCCCTGGTGGAATCGACAGTATTTGTTCCTATTCCGTACGGAAGAGGATGCCTTCATGGGACGGGGCCGCTGGAAAAAGTTTTCTTTCTCAATTTCCATGAGGATTTTTTCTCGAGGGAGGTTAAGGGGGGTGTAAGAGTCGAATCTTCCACCCGATGCTCTGGGCTTGGGAGGACTCCTTCGGTGGTCAATATAGTTGTTGTTGGAAGTTTGGGGACCTTGTCCCCTGTTGTTTTTCTTTTTTAAAGGGGGCTTCTCTTCAATCAGTCATCGATTTGCCGCTTGCTCTTCAGCATCGGCATATTTCTGAGCTCTTGAGAGCAGCTCAGCATAGCTTTTAGGAAACTTCTTATCCAAGGAGAAGGTGAGCCTGGACGTGCGAAGTTCCTTCTTCAGTGCTGACATGGCCAGATGCTCGTTGAGATCAGGGATCTCAAGTGTGGCCGCATTAAACTTTGAGATGTAGTCTCACAAGCTTTCTTCTTTGTTCTGGTGAAGGAGGAATTGTGTATCTGTATTCTGGGGGGTCTTGCGACAGGTCTTGAAATGCAAGACAAATAATTTTTCCAACTCGGAGAAGGAATCGATGGTACCTGGGCGTATGCTCGAGTACCACATCCGAGCTGCTTTTTTCAGGGTAGCTGAGAACGCGAGGCAGTACATCACATCCGAAGCCCCCTGGATCATCATATGGGCTTTAAAACTGTCCAAGTGGTCGAAAGGATTAGAGGTGCCGTCATAGGGCTCCATCCGTGGAACCCTGAAATGCTGAGAGGTGACTTTGGCCATGATGCAGTCGGTAAAGGGCGGACGTAGATCGCATGCCGCCAAGTCGTCATGGCCCCTTTGCTCCCGCATCCTTGCCATCTCTGATTCGATGGCCTTGAACTTCCCGTCATAATCAAGAAGAGCCTGCTTCGGCCCTTTCTCTACGGGAGTAGAGTCTTTAGAAGAAGTTGAGGAAGCCTGCCTAGGTCTTTTCCCTTTCTGCGGGGAAGCAGTAGGCCTAGGCTCTCCTGAACTTCAACCTTCAGGAGAAGGTCGAGCGCGGAGGGAGAGGTGTGTGGACCCCTCGCGAGGGGCTCTCTTCCTCCTAAATCTGGAACTATGTCCGGAGGTGGCCGGAGGATAAGCCTCCTGGAAGGTTCTGTTACGGAAATCCTGAACCATGGCCGTGAGGTTGGCGACTTGGTCCAGGAGGGCTTCAAACTGTTGCTGTCCCATGACAATTGTAGGAGGTGGGACTTCATTCTCCATAAGGGGTGCATCCCCCTGAGATGTAGCATGATTTCAACTGGTCGAGGCGATCTGAGCTTTTCCTCTTGCCATTGAAGATTTCTTTCTTCCCCTTTACCAAGGGAGTGAGCTTATGATACGATATGCACTCGCCCCCCTTCCTGGCATGCCAATCTGTTGGCATCGAGCCCCTTCTTCCAACCGGGTGGAGCTACTGGTTTGCCGAACCGCTCCCTGGTTCACCTGCAAAATAGATCCCTTGCCAGAGATGCTCTGGCAGGGGACACTCCGATGCCTAAGTCAGTGGTGGGCTCTAACCACAGAATGGAAAAGACGGAGAAGGAAAAAGCTCTGATATAATCAAGGGTGTCAAGCCTCTTACCTCCAGTGTCCACTCTTACCATTATTTATAAGGAGTTGTCCCGCCTACGGTTTTCTTTCTCCCTCCAGCAGTTACGATGGGGGAGTTATTTTCTTTCCCTTAATCAGGGATCATTGGTGGTTATTGGGGCAGTTCCGGTGGCCAGGCCGGGGGCACTGTCGCTGGAATCACGTGCCATGATCATGTCGGAGATAGTTGAGGATAACTGTTGCTTGCCATGTTTCGTAGAGATTGGAGACAGATCGGATGTCGTGTCTTTGGCGTGGGTCATGGACTTGATCCTTGTCATAGGCTGAAGACTGTGTTTTCGACGTAATCCGAAGATCATGTCTTCGAAGGTCCTACTCTGGTCCAGGCTGAAGACTTGGTCTTCTAGAGTCGAGGACCTATCAAGAACTTTTATTTGCCCGTGGTTATTCAGCCTTCTCCGAATACTTGGGCCTGGTGCTCATGATTCGGAGGGAATGTCTTCGACCGGTGGTCTTCGACTGGTCAAATCGATGGTCGGCCCGTGCCTGGGCTGACATATCCCAGCAGTCTGTAGGCGTCGAGCCCCTTCTTCCAACTAGGTGGAGCTTCTAGTTTGCCGGACCGCTCCCTGGTTCACCTGCAAAACAGATCCCTTGCCGGAGATGCTCCGACAGGGGACACTCCAATGCCTAAGTCAGTCGTAGGCTCTAGCCACGGAATAGGGAAGACAGAGAAGGGAAAAGCTCTGATATAATCAAGGGTGTCAAGCCTCTTACCTCCAGTGTCCCCTCTTACCATCATTTATAAGGAGTTGTCCCGCCTACGATTTTCTTTCTCCCTCCAGCAATTATGATGGGGGAGTTATTTTCTTTCCCTTAATCAGGGATCGTGGGTGGTTATTGGGGTGGTTCCGGCGGCCAGGCCGGGGGCACTGCAGCTGGAATCACGTGCCATGATCATGCCAAAGATAGTTAAGGATAACTGTTGCTTGCCATGTTTCGTAGAGATTGGAGATAGATCGGATGTCATGTCTTTGGTGCGAGTCATGGACTTGATCCTTGTCGTAGGCCGAAGACTGTGTCTTCGGGATAATCCAAAGATCATGTCTTCGAAGGTCGTACTCTGGTCCAGGCTGAAGACTTGGTCTTTTGGAGCCGAGGACCTGCCAAGAGCTTTCATTTGCCCGTGGTTATTCGACCTTCTCCGAATACTTGGATCTGATGCTCATGGTTCGGAGGGAATGTCTTCGATCGGTGATCTTCGATCGGTCAAATCGACAACCGGCCCGTGCCTGGGTTGACATATCCCAATAGTTGCCCCCTACTCTCAGTCTTCCAAGCGAAGATTTGCCTTGAAGAGTGAGATTATTTGTCGTTTTCCTCTTGGGAGGTGGTGCAGTGGATGATTGCAGAATCTCTAATTGGGCCATCTCCCATAATTGCCGGCTGATTCGAAAATCGGGTGATGGACAGCTATTAGTCTTTGATTGAAGGATGGAAAAGGAGCAGGCGTGCTTGGGACAGTCTCCCTTTTCCACAATGCGACGGTTCACCCAATCTTTTAGTTAGGATTTGAACGGTGGTCATGGTTCTTCCCTACCCTTGGATGAAGAGTATGCTCCACCTTGGCCATTGATTTGTACGGGTTAAAATCTTTGGTTCATTCCGCATCAAATCAATTTATAGCCGTAGCTGTCTCGAGCATCTGCGATGGGTTTCTGAAGATGATCCTGTTTTTCGAGGCACTGCCTTAGGCTTTTCCCATCTCTTTTCGAGGAGGAAAGGTCCTAGTGGGGAAGCTTCTTCAACCTCGCACTCCCAGTCCCAGTCCAGCTTTCTTTGTTCTCAGCTATCGGTCTTTTCTGTAGGTAGAATCTTCCTTCTGCCTCCTTGTCTCGTTCTTTTGTCATGGCCGAATCCGTAGGAAGTCAAAGAGGACAGGTTGGGCCTTCGGGTGTCAGTGACGTAGTGAGTCCGGAGTCGATTCCTAGTTCCATTTCTCAGGGAAGGATTACTTATCTTCGAGAACGTTATCACGTTCCAGAGGGATTTCCTCTAATCCTCCCTACCTCTGAGGAACGAGTGAACAAAGCCCCCGTCGGATGTCTAGCTGTGTATGAAGACTATCTAAAGGCCGGCCTTCGATTTCCTCTGCACCCGTTCTTCATTAAAATCTTCCGTTTGTATCAAGTAGTGCCTGCATAGTTGACTCCGAATAGTATTCAGAACATCTTTGGTTTTTTGGTCCAGTGTGACATAGTGAATATAGAGCCCAGAACCAACTTATTTACTGCCCTTTTCATACTCAAAAAGGATTTTCATGGTAGTGGATGGTGGGTGATTGGCCCTCAACCAGGTCGTAAGATTATCAAGGATATGCCCAGATCCATTAATGGGTGGAAACCTTTTTTTGTTTTTTTGTTGTCTGTCGACTCGTGTGGTTTTGGCAGCGATTGGAGGGAACCGCGTCTAACCGCCAACAATGGAAAGAAGGTTTTAGCAGCCGATCAGTACGATTATGATTTACTGACTAATTCGGAAGTTGTTCCCATCAGCGAGTTGTTGGAGGAGAGAAATCTCCATCTTGCAGGGATTAGCAAGTTCCATGTGCTAGGTATACTAACAGCTATCCATCACCTGATTTTTGAATCAGCCGGCAGTTATGGGAGATGGTCCAATCAGAGATTTCTGTAATCATCCACTGCACCACCTTCCAGGAAGAAAATGATAAATACTCTCACTCTTCGAGCCAACTCTTTGCTTCGAAGACTGAGAGTAGGGGGGTAACTGTTGGGATATGTCAGCCCAGGCACGGGCCGACCACCGATTTGACCGGTCGAAGACCACCGGCCGAAGACATTCCCTCCGAACTGTGAGCACCAGGCCCAAGTATTCGGAGAAGGCTGAATAACCACGGGCAAACGAAAGCTCTTAACAGGTCCTCGACTCTAGAAGACCAAGTCTTCAGCCTAGACTAGAGTACGACCTTCGAAGACATGATCTTCGGATTATGCCAAAGACACAGTGTTCGGCCTACAACAAGGATCAAGTCCATGACCCGCGCCAA
This sequence comes from Areca catechu, assembly GCA_021397845.1. Lineage (NCBI taxonomy): Eukaryota > Viridiplantae > Streptophyta > Magnoliopsida > Arecales > Arecaceae > Areca > Areca catechu. The sequence goes on along the minus strand of CM038038.1, from coordinate 96,995,668 downwards.
AGACATGACATCCGATCTGTCTCCAATCTCTATGAAACATGGCGAGTAAAAGTTATCCTCAACTATCTCTGGCATGATCATGGCGCGTGATTCCAGCGGCAGCGCCCCCGGCCTGGCCGCCGGAACTGTCCCAATAACCACCCACGATCCTTGATTAAGGGAAAGAAAAAACTCCCCCATCGTAACTGCTGGAGGGAGAAAGAAAATCGTAGGCGGGACAACTCCTTATAAAATGGTTAGAGGGGACACTGGAGGTAAGAAGCTTGACACCCTTGATTATATCAGTGCTTTTCCCTTCTTCGTCTTCCCCAATCTGTGGCTAGAGCCCGCCATTGACTTAGGCATCGAAGTGTCCCCCGCCAGAGCATCTCCGGCAAGGAATCTATTTTGCAGGTGAACCAAGAAGCGGTCCGGCAAACCAATAGCTCCACCCGATTGGAAGAAGGGGCCCGATGCCAACATAACCCAACTTAAATGTACCTCTGCTCTCAATCTCCGTCCTTTTAGCTTTAAACCCGACCTCATCACCACTGCACCACACTAGTTTTAGATTTAAAAAATAAATAAATAAATAAATAATAAAATAAATATCTTACCTCCTAATCATCCACTAATATGCAAGTTAACTCATGACTATATTTACACATTTTGTTACGTATTACTGAATGAACTTATTTATACCAAGTTAAGTTATTTTAATATAAACCTTTTTCTCCTTGATAAAATATTAAAAAAATAAATTCTATTATTTTTGGATATTGCTAACTTATTACTATTTAAATATTAAAAATCAATTGCTTTTATATTTTTTCTATCATATAATAATTTTATAGGCTGTGTATTATATGATTCATCACTATTTTATACTCTTATACTACAATTGGAATATGGCATAGCAAATCCATATATTTTAATATATTTATGTTTTAAAGTATTTTATACTTTTAAATATATTCAATTTGACTTATCCTGATTAATGCACCAGTGACCAAACCACTCCCCTTAGCAAAGATGATCTTTGGTTCAAATTTAATCACTATACTTTGTGTTTCTAAGAAATAATTGATGCAATAATTAATTATAGATTTTTTTTTTTGATAGAACGGTGTATTCATTAAGCCGAGAAAAGATGAATACAACCTAAGTAGTCAGCAAGTATGAAATCTCTAAGCTATACAGAGGCCATATGCCAATCAGTCCATACTACCGGACCTATATGCTGAGTGACATAGGAGGCTACCCAGTCAGCAGCTGAGTTAGCTCCCTGAAGATATGCCTGATCATCAGAGAATAACAGTCCTGCAACATGAGTCTGATATCCCTGACAATAGGATGATCCGCATGCGTGGAGGAAGTCTGTAAGATCCAGGAAATAACCATGGCTGAGTCTCCCTCAACAATGAGATAATGTAGATGGAGCACCTGGCGAGCATATCTAATGCCAGCCCAAGCAGCATAAAACTTGACAGCTGGCACAGAAGAATCCAGGATGGGTATACCCCCAGCCACCATAAAACCCATCTTCGAGTCCCTATTGACGAAACCTGCTCCACCCATCCTATAGCGGAGACTCCCATCAAAACTAATGATGACAAAAGGTGGAGGAGGGGGTTCCCAGATAATAAAAACCCTCCGAGTCCCTCGGGGAGCGAAGGTGGAACCCCAGGTCTCAACCGGCGTCACCGCAGTCCTGTAGTACTCCATAGCGAAAGTCTTGGCCCTCTCCACTAGCATCCTAGGAGAAGACCTTACATACACAAAGATCTAATCATTTCTGGATGTCCAAATATGATATGCCAAATAGATGATAAAAGAGACCTGGTGGATGGGAGCCGTCCGCAGAAGGAGATAAAAGACATCCAGAATGTGGTTAGTATGATAAGAGATATCATGAAAACCAGCCAAAGCCCAAATCCGTCTCGCTCGATCACAAAGGAAGATAGCATGAGTCTGCGACTCGACCAAATTCCCACAAAAGAGACAGTGAGGAGTGATGTGGATCCCCCTGGAAGTAATAAACTCACGCGTGGGAAGGTGGTGCCAAGCTAGTTTCCATATAAAAAAAGAGACCCTCGGATGTACCGGCAGGGTCCAGATCCAACGATAGCTCCTGGATAAGAGATGGTCCCGGGGTGGCCTAGGAATAAGATCGGAGATCGGCACACGGGTGGATGTCGTATGTCTCCATACTCTGATATCAAAAGATGGATAAATCGGAAGGGGGATGGATAACACCCTGAAACCGAGAATATCCCCAAAAATGGACAGGACCCTATCTGTATCCCAACAGGGCAATCCAGGCCGTCGGAGTTCAGCAATAGTAATAGAAGGTGGTGTCAGAACTGAGATGTAGGTGAGCCATCTAAATAATGGAATATCCGAAATCCATGGATCATACATAAAGCTAATAGAGCGGCCATCATCCACCACCCAGGAAAGCTGGGGAATGATAATCGGAGCTCTATGAAGCATCTCCCTCTAGACGATCAAAGACTTTCTGGTGGAGCTGGAGGGATCACCCAAATGCCGATAGATATCCCCATATTTGGCCCTCATGAAAGAGGACCACATAGTGTGGGGGCATAAAAAAAATCTGGCAGCATGTCTAGTCATGAAAGCCTCTCTCCTGTCTAGAAGAGACGTGATACCCAAACCCCCATCCTGCGTCGGCCGGCAAATCATATCCCAGGACATAAGATGTATCCTCCTCCGATCGGAAGAGGAGTTCCAGAGAAAGGAACGAACCATCTGCTCAACCTTAGAAATAATACCTTTAGGTATAAAAGCATTGGAGAGCATGTAGACCGGGAGAGAGGGCAAGCATAGAACAAATAAGAGTGAGCCTACCCATCATAGAGAGCAATCTGGCATGCCATCCCCTGATCCTATCAGCAACCGACGCCAATAAAGATGCGATGTCGTGCCTGGCAAGTCTAGCACCGGATATGGGAATACCAAGATAATGTAAGGGGACATGTCGCTCCTGAATACCCAGCAAATCAGTAATCCTGGCTCGAATGCGCAGAGTAGTTTTGGGGCTGAAGTAGATCCCGGATTTGTGAAAATTAACTCTCTGGCCCGAAGTATAACAGTAGCGCTCGACTATGCTCCTAAGAATCCTAGCATTAGCTAGGGAAGCCCGACCAAGTAAGACATAGTCATCCGCAAATAGAAGATGGGAAACCGGGAAGGAATCTGGCCCAACAATATATAGCTGGATCTGAGAGTCCCGCACTGCCTGAGCAAGGAATCTGGAAAGATAGTCAGCACAAATAATAAATAAATAGGGGAACATAGGATAACCTTGGCGAAGACCATGGAAAGATTGAAAGAATTCCGTTGGGGATCCATTGATCAGTATAGAGAAGGTTGGAGCCTTAATGCATGCCATAATTTTAGAAATCCAAGCACAATGAAATCCAAAGTCTTCCAGAGCTTTGATAAGAAAAAGGCAGTCAACACAGTCATAGGCCCTCTCCATATCAAGCTTAATAGCCATCAAACTCTGCTGTCGAGGTGCTCGATGGAGATCATGCATAAATTCCTGAGCGATAAGAATAGTATCGGTGTTATTGTGGCCTCCAATAAAAGCACCTTATTCAGGGCTAATCAGCTTCAGAAGTATCGACCTCATCCTGTTTGCCAATAGTTTAGCACAAACTTTATACAAAGTATTGCAAAGATTGATGGGTATGTAGTGTGAAGGCATGGAAGGATCCTGACGCTTCAGAATAAGAGTTATATAAGTTTGCTTCCAATCAGGGAGCATGGTAGCAGAGTTGAAAAAGAGTTGGACAGCCGCTACCATGTCAACCCTCAGAATCTCCCAGATAGAGCAAAAGAAAAAAGGAAGATAGCCATCAGGATTAGGAGCTTTATCCTCTGCCAAAGATCACAGAGTATATTTGACTTCATCTTCAGTTACCTGATTCAGAAGTGCAAAATTCTGAAGAGAAGAGATCGAAATCTAGGAAGGAACAAAAGAAATATAAGGAGTAGTAGAATTATGAGCAGACCACCTAGTCATGAAGTAATGGATGAATTGTCTTCGGATATTAGCATCCTCCTCCAACCATCCATCCTCCTCAAAATGAAGAGCCCGGATGATATTGGTATGTCTCCTGATAACAGTGGCATGATGAAAAAACTGGATATTCCTGTCTCCCTCCCGTAGCCAGTGAACCCTGGATTTTTGTCTCCATAGAGTTTCCTGATTCAGAAGGAGGTTGTGGTGACCGGCAAGAGCAGTGCAAAGAATGCGAAGATCGTCATCCAATAAATAGCCCTGAGCATCTTCCTTTGTCTGCAGAGCATGAATAGTAGCTTCAACATTCTTGATTTGATTCAGAAGATTGCCAACTTCCACCTAAGAAGCGTCTCCTGAGGAGCTCCAATTTTCTGGACATCCTGTAGGCCGCATCCCCCCGAATCGACATTCTCTAGACTTCTCTGGCAATCTGCTTGGCCTTCGGATAGGAAAGCCAAAACTTCTCAAACCTGAAGGGTTTTGGTCTGGCCGGCGAGGCAATCATGGAAATGAGAATAGGAGCATGATCAGATGCAATCCTACTCAAGTAACTGACAATGTGATCAGGAAAGAGAGAAAGCCAAGAAGGCGTTGCAAGATATCTGTCCAGCCTCTCCCACACCCTGGCTTGCCTAGTTCGATTGTTGCACCAAGTATGTCGAGGGCCGACAAACCCTAAATCAATGAGGCCATTCTCCTGGATGAAAGTGGAGAAATCCCTAGTGCCAACATTCGGTATAAATGGTTTACCTCCCCTCTTGTCATCCTATCTCAAGATAGTATTAAAATCCCCAGCTACAACAGTAGGAATCCCTTGGTCAATCAAGGCAGACGCCTCTTCCCATACCACTCTATGCTCCATATAAGATGTACTGGCATAAACAGCACAGAGAAGCCAGGAGGGATGATCCAGTTCAGAGACCACCACGGCCACCAACTGAGAGGATCTATGAAACACATCAACCCTAGCCACCATAGTATCCCAATTGATAATAATGCCCCCTGCCAGACCCTGGGAAGACACAGCATAAAAACCCCAGTCCCTAAGGAGGCGATGCCTCAGCCTATCAAGAGTAGGACCGGATAACCTGGTTTCCAACAACACACAGATTTGCGGGCGATGTACCTGTAAATATCGATAATAGGTAGATAAGAAGGAGGATTTTTTCGTCCCCCTTACATTCCATATAAAAGTTTTCATAAAGACAAGTCAGAGTTGAGGATCGGACCCCTGTCCACCCTCATCTCGTTTGAAAATAGTAACTTGTTTAACAGTAATGTTAACCAATTCCTTCCTCCCACTCGTTTCATCAGTCAATCCCAGGGCCAACTTAACCCTGTTACACATTGGATCATGCCTCACCAGCTCAGCAGTAGGTTTAAAAGGATGCAATAGGGTTTTGGCAGCCTGAGCACAAAATTTCGAGGACTCAGCAACACCCTTTCCCTATTGAGAATGAGGTAAGACATCATGGTCTATAGGAATAGGCTGGTGCAAAGGAGAGATGGCAGCCTCGGTCTGCTTAGAAGCATCGCCTGATGAAGCCTGTAGCTGGGATGCCGACATCCTTGCCAGCAATTTCAATCAAGGGGTCTTCCCTACTCCCCCCCAAGTTACACTCCCTTCACCTCAACCCGCTAAAAGGGTCCTTCCCCCACCTCCAAAGTCCCAAGTTACACTCCCTTCACCTCAACCCGCTGAAAGGGTCCTTCCCCATCTCCAGAGTTTCCCGTGGACCTCCCCCTTCCCCCCCACTCTTCTCCTTAGACCCCTTATAACCTTCTGTGTCTTTGTCTCTCACCATAGTACCTTCCCCCCTATTACCTGAGATTGGTTCCTTCTCAGTAGCTCCCTTCACCCTCACCCTCTCAGATTGGGAGGCAGCCACAGCAAGATGACCCACTACAGAAGATCCCCTTCCCTCCCCAGATCCCCGCCCCCCCTCCCTCCTCCCTATAGGTCCCCTGTTTACCTTTCACCTTCTTCCATTCTCTCTTCTCCCTCCTCCTTCCCTCCTGAAACCCAATAGAAGAAGAGGGTATAGCACCGCCTGCAGCACCCTGAGAAGCCCCCTCGGAAACATTCACAGAGGAGTTGGATAGGCATACCTAATTCCTCGGTGCAGCAAGTAACTTCGATGGGGCCGGGTTAGACGACGTTGGTGGACTCCGGGTATGCTTCAATGACACCATACCGTAGTCGACCATCTGAAGATCCCGATGGCCTTCTTCAGACGGGATGATTTGCATGGAGTCTGTAAGTGGAGCAAAGAAGCTCCCCCAAGCTCCTTTAAGGATCTTCCATCATCAGATTGGTCCGAACCCAAGGCAGGTGGCGACTTCCTCCTGGCCACCTTAGCCGGCTTTTGCCAGCCGTCGGAGTCCATAGGTGAGGTGGGTGTGGATGAGTTCCTATTGGGAGTGGACCTAGAAGGAGAAGATGAGGGAGGATCGGGAGAAGACGTCGGGGCCTTGCCACGGTCTAGCATCCCGTCGGGTCTGGCGGATATCCCTCCCTGCCGGGCAGGGCACACCCTGGCCATCGTCAACCAGGGACCAAAAGTCAGTGGTTCTCCCTCCCTCGGTTCATTTGGTTCCCGACCCATGGTAGGCTGCACCCCCCGAGCATTGACAAAATTCCCCGAACAAAGGCCAGGAGAAGAGGAGTCAGGCCTCCCATGATCCTCCAGAAAATGGCAGCCTTCAACCTCATGGCCCATTCGACCACACCGGAAGCAAACTGGAGGGAGACTCTCATATACAAACTGTTGCCAAAATGCAGCAGTTCTCTCCTGGATTAGGACTCCAGGAAGCAAGGGGCGAGAAACATCGATCTCCATACGGATTCTGGCGAAGCCAGTCTTTAGCATGAGATCAGTGAACGAATCCAACGAGAGTGGCTTACCTGCCACTCCAGCAACCGCCATAGTCATCGATGGCTCCCAGTATTCAAGGGGCAAGTCAGGCAGCCTCATCCAGACGATTGTGCGATTAACCGGGCTCCTTCCCAGGATAAAATCTGGCTGCCACGATGCAAGGGCCATGAGCTGGCCGGCGATGTACCAGGGACCAGCAGCAAGCACCCGGTCGCAATCTTCCTTGGAAGCCATCCTAATAACCATGTGATCTTCACCCACCGGAAAAACCTCAGGGTCCAGAGCCAACTGCAGCCTCAGACGGACCTCCTTCACCAATCGGAGAGCTGGAATCCACCGACCCAGACTCCTGAACGTGATGGCTAGGCCCTCCCACTTCTTCCTTACATCCTCTATCACTGTCTCCGGCATGATAAGGACCTTGGAAAAATTATTCTGCAGCCTCTCCATCTCTCCTTCCGTCAACTTATAAGATGTCCACACCGGTGCACGAGACAGACTATACACAACATCCGCCCACGAACGGCCGGCCGCTCCCTTTCCGTCGGAGCCAGAGGCTCCTTCTTCGACATCCTTCTCCGCCATCCGGCACAACACCAGTCGGCAAGCCACAAGACAAACACCAAAATCCTTGAAACCCACAAAATCCTACAGAAAACCAGGGAGAAGATGGTGCGGAACTCGATAGACTCCGACCGCCAAAGCGAAATTTCTATTCTATCCTTCGTGTTATAGATTTTTTTTTTCAATGACATTTTTTATACATCTTCAGGATGATATTGGACTTGTGAGGTGACTTGAGATAACTGGGTAAGTAAGTTGGAATACATCTTCCTCTTTCGGTAGATATAACCATCGGATTTCTTGTACATCCTAATAATGAGACCACGGTTAAAGAGTGTTTCTTGACCTTTGGTCCTGGGATTAGTTAATTACATTTCTCGATGGAACTAGAAAAAAGTATAATTCAGAATTAGAATATTATCTTGACATGATGGAAGTCATCAGTTTAAACTTTGTTATCTCTAAATTCAATATGAGTTTTGCACTTGCTCCCCCATCATGATTGAATGAGAATGGATAAAAAGCTTGTGGAATTGATGTAACAGACATAAAACAGATGTTCAAATTCTTCAAAATTTGAAATATCAATATTTACTTGTACTTTTTTTAGATATAGAAAAGAAAAAAATTATCTATCTGCATAAGTGTACCTCATGTAGATTCATCCTGAATCCAACATAGAATAAATAAATTTTAGCATCATTTATGTGTAATTTATGTAGATTGTTTAAATCAGTTATGAATAATGTGCAATAAAATTGTTCAAGGATGGTTCAGGTTGTATATGAAAGAATGATTGGCCTACATCGATTATTGGATCGCATTTTTACCGATTCAAATTATTTTTTTAATTTTTGGTTGCACAAATTTTTAAATAAATATTATATAATTCAATGATTGATGTTGCAAAGGAGATAGGTTAATTTTTCCTGCCAAAGATACTACCTAAATCTCTTCAGGATATATAGCTAAATAATAGAATATTCTTTCTTTAAATAGTTTAGAGTATGTACAACGATGCTGCTTGCTGTTGCTTCATATTTTATTAAATTTTTACGTACATACTTTTCTAAATATTTAATTTATATGAATATTATTTTAAAATTAATATTATACGTATATTCTTATAAAATATTTGTTTTTGCATGAAAATCTTCTTTTTTTCTTGTATATATATATTATCTAATATAGTTAAAAAATTAATAATTTTAAATTAAAATTATTAAAATACTCTCATAAGTGGATGTGCAAAAAATAATATATAGGGTAATATATGTAAATAGTAATTTTATGAAAAATCTAATGCCCATGTTAATGTTTGGAAGGATATATATGTAAAAAGTTTTAATTTAATTTTAATTTATTTCATCTAAATAGATTTAGATCCTTTTACTCTATAATATAATAATATATTGTTGCCACCAAGATCGCCGTGGTCTGTAGCTGGAGTCGACCTCAGACCGTGCCCTCATCGCTCGGGAAGCTGCTCGTGCACCCGGACCTGCAAAACAGAGAAGACCCGGACCGGTGATCCCGACGGGGGCACTCCGACGCTCAAGTCAGTGGCGATCCAGGGAAACAGTTCCTCCCGGTCGAGTCTCGTAGATGGACTCCATGCTAGGAGGAAAAACTTATGAGCTGGAGAGTATAAACGGGTTGAGAGTAGAGCGGGAGAAGTGGCAACGGAGGAGAGCTTATACTGAATGGCTATGTCTGTCAAGACCTTTCCAATGGGTCTCCGGTAGCACTTGGTCTTCCGGATGTTCTCCTATATGCCGCCGCTTCCGCCCCCTTGTCACTTACCTCCCCTTGGAATCTTGGAGAACTTCTTTAAGCTGGGATGGCCGCCAGTCGCCTGCTTTGGGATCCTCCCCTCATTTGTAGGTCCGTGCGGTGACGTTCCTTGCCGTGCATGAGGTGCCTATCCTTATTCGTGATAGGGAACAGCACCATGCACCCTGACCCTCCTTCTGGTCGCTCCGTTCTGGAAAACCTTGCAGAGCCTCGATTAGGGGGCTGCCGCCCCCTAGATTCGAATCTCCTGGGTTGACTTCCTCTTTCGGGTAGCACGGATGGTCGGTCGAGAGCGCAACGCCTCGAATGGGGAACTCTTTCCCTTTCGGTGTAAGTGATAGCTGGGGCAATTATTGCGGCCTGGCGGGTACCTCTTCGTGGTCCTTGGGCGGCTTGGCAGCATCCTTCGGCTGTTGGTCCCTTCACCCGAAGTGGGGGCCGGCTCAGGGAAGCAAAGCTCGACTTCGGCCATGATGTCTCGACCTCGAGGGAGCCGCCTGGTGAAGGAGTCGGAGAGAGATGGAGCTTGACTTCGGCCACGGCGTCTCGACCTCGATGGAGCTGCCTAGTGAAGGAGTCTAAATAGAAAAATCCGTCATGGCAGTTTTGTCCAACGTGGCATCTGACTGGGTCTGACATGGGTTCCATGTCAGCGATTCCGCCACATCATATATTACAGAACATAATAATATAATAATGAAATTATATATTATATGTTAGAATGCTATAGTATATTTTATTTTTAGTTAAAGATGGGATGACTTGTCAAAACTTCGTTAATTCAATAAATAAGTGCAAAAATTCTCTTGAATAAAAAAAAAGTGAATAGAAAAAAAAGGCATAAAAATTATTGTAAATCAAAACTAAATTACTAATAGCAAGGAGATTCTTAATGATTAGTATCTAATATAGTTCTCTCCTATTAAAATTCTCATAATTTCTACCTCGCAAAATCTTTAGAAAAAACTTAGAAAAGGATGACTCAATTTGATCAACATGACTTGAATTTTTTCAATAATCTCTATATGGTATGATAGACATTCTATTTAATTTTATATTCCATATAGTATGATATATTTTATATAATTTACATAGATTTTTTATAAACAAATTTAAAATATAATATAATGTGATTGTAAATTTTTGTTATTATATAATAATCAAACCTATAATCAAGTCCATTAATGCCAATGTACAAGCATGTTCTATTAAGTTGGATGGTTGCGATCAATTTATTTTTTATATAAATAATTTTGATAGATTACTTGATAAAGAATTTTTATGTAAGTCAATAAATCAATGGCATTTATTATTTTTGTTGTACATATCAGTTTTTATCCATTAAAATAAAAAAGAATTAACAAATTAAAAAAAATATATTTTAAAAGAATCTTATATATATATATATATATATCCTTTCAAACATTAAAATTTACATGAATATTTTCATAAAATTATTATTTATATAAACATCTTTATAAACTTTTTTTACATATAAACATAAAGATATTTAATCATTTTAATTTTAAATAATTATTTTTTTAATAATATTAAATGATGTAGATATATATATATATATATATTATATATATATATATATATATATATATATATATATATATATATAATATATATATATAAAATAATGATCTACATGCAAAATAATTATTTTATAAAAAATATACATGCAAAAAATAAGTTTTATAAAAAAAAATATTTAAATATTTAAAAATATATATCAAAAAACCATTTTATTTCATCCCAGTATATTTCTCATCAATCACATGCAAAAGAAGTGTTCAGGGATAGCTGGTGAGGCCGCGATCAGGAACCAGTTTTTTTTTTTTTTTTTACAAATGAGCACTTAAATAATTTAGATACAGGAGCTGTCCATAAGATTAAAAAAATAATTTTTTAAAAAGATGGAAGAATATAATCTTCTTTTTTAAAAAGATGAAAAAATAGACTTGGTACCGAGATTAATTTTCAAAGAGTCCAATAACATAAAAATAATTTAATTATGGTAGAATTAATTTTCCAAATGAACCATCAAAATAATTGATGATGATAAAAAAAATATTAAATATCATAAAATAAACGATTAACCTTATGCATCTGTTATGGATTGATAGAGTTATCCTTGATGGGAATTTCATTGCAGAGCTGTCAATAAATTCGATTCGGATCGGAATTAATATTAATATTTAATTTTTAAATTAAAGATCTAATGATTCATAATAATATAAATAAATAAATAAAATATTATTTTATATAATTAAATTTTAAATTTGATAGATCTAGGTATTTAATATTCATATCCGAATCTGCTTAATCGTAGCTAAACGATTACGAATTCGAATCTATATAAACAGATTTAAATTAATACCAGATTCAAATATATGGATAGATATCCATGGATCTCGGATCCGGACCGATCCATTGGGGGTGGGGGCTCTATTCCGTGGCAAACCAGTTTTCTTCGTTTTACCTGCTTGTTTTCGCAGCGTCGGTTACGGGAAAGCGACAAAGCAACCGCTTTCCACTTGGCCCGCTGGTTTTCACGTCAAATATTATGGATTCCAACCGTCCGTGGTTTACTTAACTTGTTTTTAATTTTTTCGCATCTCTTTCGTAATTTATTAAATAATAATATAAAATTAAGTGCACGTCATATGCGACGTTTAAACCCCCCTCGACGCCTCGAACCGACGGAAGGTAAAATTTTAACAATCAAAATAATATTTTTTATTCCGTATTTGACGTTTCTTGCATGAACGGATCATTTTTGTCTACTTTCTTTTGCCTGGGATATTCTTATCCAAAATTAATACAAAATCTTTGTCGTCGCCGTCGCTGGTACGCCCGCTGCCGTGTCTTTACGCTCGCGTCACAGCCGTCCATCTTACTTTTAATTATTTTTTTTATAAAATAAAAGGGTAAGGGTAAACCCAACATAGTTCCCCATTCTGATCCACGGTCCATTAGAGAATTATCCGATTTAAATCATATTTTTTTATATATTTTTTTCTATTAATTGATGAATAGATCAATCTAATTTTATGATAATATCGAATTTACAGCCGTTCCGTTATCTAACCATGTACATTCAAAAAAAAATTAAATTTAATCGAATCATCTTTTTATCACATGAATTCAAAAAAATTTGAAATTTAATCGAATCATCCGAGAGATCTGTCTCGATTCTATGACCCTCAACCGTGCTACCACCATAGCCGCTATTTTTAAATTAAAAAAAAAAAAAAAAAACTGAGTGAAAGGGCAGGGGAAAGGGCGGCGACCGCGTAACTCTCCCTTTGGGTGTAACTCTAAGGACCCTGTCCATCTTACTTCTGATACGTTTAGAGGAATCCCGTATTTTCCTTTGGCCATATTTTTGTACACCATGATCTGATTGGATAAGAATAATATGGGTTCATTCCAACACAGCAGCTAAAAAAAAACAATCAACGATTTTATGATTAGGATATCCACATGCAAATAAAAAATATTAGATTAAAAATTCTCTCAAAAAAATTCTCTAAAAATAAAAAAATATTAATATCCCAAAAATGTTCTTTATAAATGTATATATGAAAACATGATATTCTAATTCTACTTTTGGTCTTAGATCTCGAAAAACCCTATTTGAAATAAAACTTGACAGTATGAAAGTATATAATAAATCCTATTATAAATAGAAATATATGACTAAAATTTAATATTATTTCTGATAAAAAAATTATTAAAAAACTATGCGAGCCATAGTTTTTTATCCAGGAATCTGCTAGCTTCTTTGATGCATTGTATGGATACTTGTCAATTGCACTTTGTACAGCATCATGTCCAATTTCGATCGAACATTAATGTATGAGAATATTTAAAAAAGTATTCAACCATTTTCTGGAACAATCATAAATTGATAATTAATTAAGACTAGCTAGAAACAAATAATGCCTTGAGATAAATCCAAAGTCAATAGTATTGATTATTGCTTTCACTGGCTGTAAATTATGATGCACTGGAGCTTTTGTTATTGTATCTAAACTAGAGAGATCTCTCTCTGTATCCTCCCTTACACACTCTTTCTATATATATAAGATTTACAAACTTAAATTATCATTATATATATATATATAAATTATCATTTATATATATATATATATATATTACTGATCTCATCACGGTGACCTGTAGCTCGTGAGCTGGCACCGTTCTTGAACTCTCTCATCTCGAGATCTCCAAGCTCCCGGACCTGCAAAACAAAGTCAGAGACCCAGGCCGGGGATTCCGGTGGGGGCACTCCGACGGTCAAGTAAGAGAGCGGCAAGATGGAACAGTTCCTCTAATGCGAGTTCCCTCAGGATTCCCGTGCTTAGAGGAGATGTAAATGAAAGAAGTATGGGAAAGAGGAGAGTTGAGGCCCGGCTTCCTGCGTTCGGTTCACCGAGCTCACGCCTGAGGACTTCCTGGGGTCCCCCGGATCATTCTCTCGATGTTCTCTCCTTTCTTTGACTAACCTTTCCGCTCATTTTTTCATCCCTTTTATCCCACCGGACCGCCTTTAGCCCCCGTCCCTTCCTGGGAGCTCCCTGAGATCTCTGGGTCTTCTTACCCACTCTCCTTCGAGTCCGAGAGTTAAGGGGCTGCCACGCCTCGTCTGTCGTATGTCACGAAAGGGGGAAGACTGGTGAGACCTCGGGCCGACCGCGGGAGCTCTCCTTTCGGGGCATTGACAATGTGCTTCTAGCCATTTCAGGCCCTGCCCGCAAGGATTTCATTCATCAGTTGCGGGGCCCATTTAACTAATGTAAACGAGGTTTCGCGTATCACTGCAGGCCGTACTGGTGCCCCGTATGGGGTGTGACGCGCCCCGGCTCTGGTGGCGACCTTGCGACCCGCGTCTCTGCCTCCATGAGGCTTTGCAGAGTATGGCTGACTTCGGCCGAGGTGGATCCATCAAGGAGCGCCACTTGGCGGAGGAGCAGGGGCTGCCAGTTTCGGCCGAGGTAGACCCCTCATGGATTGACACCTAGCTGTGTGGCAGAGAGGTGCTCGACTTCGGCCGAGATGGACCCATTAGGGGGCGCCACTTGGCGGAGGAGCAGGGGCTGCCAGCTTCGGCCGAGGTGGACCCCTCCTGGGTAGACACCTGGCGGAGCGGCAGAGAGGTGCTCGACTTCGACCGAGGTGGACCCGTCATGGGGTGCCACCTGGCGAAGGAGCAGGAGGGCCCGGCTCGACCTCGGCAAAGGTGGACCCGTCTTGGGGTGCCACCTTGCGAGGGAGCAGGAGACCGCCAGCTTCGGCCGATGTGGACCTCTCCTGGGTGGACACCTGGCGAAGTGGTAGAGAGGTGCTTGACTTCGACCGAGGTGGACCCGTCATGGGGTGCCACCTAGTGAAGGAGCAGGAGGGCCCGGCTCGACCTCGGTAGAGGTGGACCCGTCTTGGGGTGCCACCTGGCGAGGGAGCAGGAGGCCGCCAGCTTCGGCCGAGGTGGACCCCTCCTGGGTGGACACCTGGCGGAGCGGCAGGGAGGTGCTTGACTTCGACCGAGGTGGACCCATCATGGGGTGCCACCTGGCGAATGAGCAGGAGGACCTGGCTCGACCTTGGCAGAGGTGGACCCGTCTTGGGATGCCACCTGGCGAGGGAGCAGGTGGCCGCCAGCTTCGACCGAGGTGGACCCCTCCTGGGTGGACACTTGGCGGAGCGGCAGGGAGGTGCTCGACTTCGACCGAGGTGGACCCGTCATGGGGTGCCACATGGCGAAGGAGTAAGAGGGCCCGGCTCGACCTCGGTAGAGGTGGACCCGTCTTGGGGTGCCACCTGGCGAGGGAGCAGGAGGCCGCCAGCTTCGGTCGAGGTGGACCCCTCCTGGGTGGACACCTAGCGAAGTAGTGAGAGGTGCTCGACTTCGGTCGAGGTGGACCCATCATGTGGTGCCACCTGGCAAAGGAGCAGGAGGGCCCGGCTCGACCTCGGCAGAGGTGGACCCACCTTGGGGTGCCACTTGACGAGGGAGCAGGAGGCCGCCAGCTTCAGCCGAGGTGGACCCCTCCTGGGTGGATACCTGGCGGAGTGGTAGAGAGGTGCTCGACTTCGGGCGAGGTGGACCCGTCATGGGGTGCCACCTGGCGAAGAAGCAGGAGGGCCTGGCTCAACCTTGGCAGAGGTAGACCCGTCTTGGGGTGCCACCTGGCGATGGAGAAGGAGGCTGCCAGCTTCGGCCGAGGTAGACCCCTCCTGGGTGGACACCTGGCAGAGCGGCAGGGAGGTGCTCCACTTCGACCGAGGTGGACCCGTCATGGGATGCCACCTAGCGAAGGAGCATGAGGACCTGGCTCGACCTCGATAGAGGTGGACCCGTCTTGGGGTGCCACCTGGCGAGGGAGCAGGAGGCCGCCAGCTTCGGCCGAGGTAGACCCCTCCTGGGTGGACACTGTGGCGGAGTGGCAGAGAGGTGCTCGACTTTGGCCAAGGTGGACTCGTTATGGGATGCCACCTAGCGAAGGAGCAGGAGAGCCTGGCTCGACCTTGGCAGAGGTGGACCAATCTTGGGATGCCACCTGGCGAGGGAGTAGGAGGCCGCCAGCTTTGGCCGAAGTGGACCCCTCCTGGGTGGACACCTGGCGGAGCGGAAGGGAGGTGCTTGACTTCGGTTGAGGTGGACCCGTCATAGGGTGCCACCTGGCGAAGGAGCAGGAGGACCTGGCTCGACCTCGGCAGAGGTGGACCCATCTTGCGGTGCCACCTGGCGAGGGAACAGGAGGCCACCAGCTTCGGCCGAGGTGGATCCCTCCTGGATGGACACCTGGCGGAGCGGTAGGGAGGCGCTCGACTTCGACCGAGATGTACCCGTCATGGAGTGCCATTTGGCGAAGGAGCAGGAGTTTTGAAAGAAAAATTCACGTGGCATCTGCGGCTTCCAGCTGGATCTGACACATGATCCTCGTCAGCGATGTAGCCATATAATTATATATATATAAAGTTGAATGTGCTTGCATGTCTTCTTTTGGCATTCAAATTCCTTTTACAAGAAGTCTTATTTTACTACAATCTTTTATTTAATCAATATATGACGTACATGGTAATCTTTCAAAAGCAATCCAATCTTTTCTTTGATAATTAAGAATCACCAATTTTCTTGTATTCATCCACTCCGAACTGATTACTACCCTGTATGTGTCTTTGGGTGTAGATACTCATTAATCTATCATTTCGATATCATGTTTATCATGCCTTATTTTCTAAGCTCATCGATCACTCCAAGAAGCAAGAGCAAGTTTATATTTGCCAGGCCTGCTAAAGTTCTTGAAACACTCCGCTAGTAAGACTCATAGTTAATTAATTTATATAGTGTCTTTATGGGGGAAAATTCACCATATCTAATAATGTACGCTTCCAAAAGTTTATAAGTACAATATGGTGGCCTTAAAAGGGCCGATGGTGATCATTTTGTCCACTTTCTTGCTTGGGGTATTATTATCCAAAATTAATACAAAATCTTTGTCGTCGCTGCCGCTGTAGCTACGCCTACATCACAGCCGTCCATTTAACTTCAAATGCATGGGATGATATGGAGGCGTCCAATAAGGATCATCGTTATTGTTAAGCGGATGGTAGTCAATCTCGTCGTGTCAGTTAAACTCAATCGGGCCCATCAAATCAGGCAAAATCCGGCAGCCTCTTCTTCTTCTCTCTCTTTTGTTTGTTTTTTTTTTTTTTAAAATGGCTGCCGGATTTCTCCTTCTTTTTGGATAAGTTAGGGCATCCTTATATTTCTTATACAAATACATTCAAAAAAAATTAAAAATAAAATATCTTTAAGTTGGCCGGGGGCTTCCCTAATTTTAATATACATAAAAATTTAAGGTTATGTTTGGTAGTCGGTAATCTATTCAGATTACCGGTAATTTTAAACTGGACCCACAAGATAATTGTGTTGGGTTTCTTTAAACTGGTAATCTATGTTGTAGTGGTACCTCTCATGTGGCAATTCAGATTATCTCTGAGAGACCTGGCTATGTTTGGTATTTTTTAAACTGGTAATCTATGTTGTAGTGGTACATCTCATGTGGTAATTCAGATTATCTCAAGCTGGCTATCCAGATTATAGGAGATATGGTAATCTGATATTTTTATTTTTACAAAATTGTTCCATCCCTTTCGTTTCGGTGAGAATGAAATATTTCCCTTCTCCTTGTCATGTCGTCTAGGTGTTGGTTGGGATCTCTTCTAAATCTATATTTATTTATAAAAATATAATTTTTATATTTAACTATTTATTAAATATAATTTTAAATATTTTATATTAAAATATAAATTTTTAATATGTTTATATTAAAACTGAAAAATTGAAAAATATTTTTTGTACTAAATAAATATAAAAAATATATATAATCTTTTAAATATACTAAGTAATATATAAATTTATATATATATTATATTATTAAATTTAAAATAATATATAATCTTTTATATTTATTTGTAATATTAGAAAATATATTATATAACAATAGAGGTAATATAATATAATTTAAATTATATATTATATTTTATAACATAACATATATTATATTATATTAAATATAGTAATATATTTAATATAATATAATATATAAAATATTATATATACATTATTAACTATATAATTTATAAATAGTTATATTATAAAATATTAAATAATATAATACTATATTATAATGTATGCAGCCACCCAATTTACTGTTGAAGTAGTCTTCCAAAAACTACCTGATAGTTATGATTATGCAACCTCGTAGCAAAATTGTGACATCGCAAAGTAGGGGATGCCCCATATCTTGTTGCATGCTCTCTAAAATTCAAGCTGCTATCGAGGTAGAGTCTCCCTCAATAATAAGTAATGAGCTCATAAGATCCTCCAAGCATAAGCGACCTCGCTCTAATGTCCCACGAAGCTCCATCATACGAACCATTGGCTCAAAAAGTAGCTTCCCCTCGGTAATAAAGTGATGGACTTTTTTATTCACAACCGCCTTGTTAGATAGGTAAAAAAATATAAAAATATGGCAATAGCCCTTAACTTTATACTTTATGCTCCGATGCCTCTCAACTAAGAAGTGAGAATTTTATAGTTGAGGTTACTTGACTCGTAATACGTGGTCTACGAAGTCCTTTCATCAATTCTGTTCGTTAATTTACTGGTATGACTTTGTTTTAATCTTCATTGATATCCTAAAATAATATTTTTTAATATTTTTTAACTGGATGCTGAACTGATACGAGGTTCCTATGGGTGGTGCGGTTGGATCTAGTTAACAAGAGAGAGGGAGAGACGGAGGAAAGCCAGTGGTGCCGGCATAGGTGGAGGAGAGGTCAAGGGAGAGGGGCTGCATAGTGGGATGGACCCCATAAGAAGAGGTGCTAGCCCACCTAGTGGTGGGGTGCTTCCTGATATACAGTGGGGAATGTGATATTGGAGAGCATAGTGGCAAGCAAGCCAATGCTTCGATGGCCATTCTTCGCCAACTAGTATATTAATAGCAAATTTGTAAGTACGGTGCAGGTGATCGGGTTAGACATGAAGAACTTGTGTGGGAGAAGCATTGTATTGAGATCTCCCACCATGACATTGCTAGCGATGTTGGCCTGGGGGACGAGGCCGTCACTCTTGTCGAGGTCCAAGAACTCTAGTGTCTGAGTGGTATGGAGCTTGTAGCAGACCTTTGGGAGGATAGAGAGGATGCCATCGAGGATTCTAAGGCCTGGGCCTTAGTTGGGGTAAGGCTAGCAGAGAAGCCATAGGCGATGATGTTGTAGGAGTAGAGGATCTTGGCGAAGTTGGAAATAGTGGAGAAGGCATCATACCATTGGTCATGCTCGACAAAGGTGGCTAGCATTTTGGACTTGGCCATGTGGATGTGTCACGTCCCGACTCCCATAACTAGGCCAGATGCGCGATAGATGGCCGTATGTCTTTGGATTTAACCTTTCTTGGGACATACAAGGCCTGTACCAATCATTCTCAAATAAAATGAATAACCAGGCAATCACAAGATTTTTATTAGGCAAACAATTAAACCATAAGATTTACACCTAGGCAAGTAGATTCAAATGTTCATAAAAGCCAACAGTCACACATTTAACATTATTAAATATCAAGCAATAAAAGTAATAATGTCCACTAGATCCTAAGCCTCGCTGACTGAATCCCTGGCCTATGTGTTCCTCTGGTCCTGAAAAAAAATGCAAGGGAAAGGAATGAGTTTTTCCTAAACTCAGTAAGTCATTATATGTCGAATATAAATTTACCATGAATCAAGAGTAACTCAATGCATGCAAGTAACCATAAAATAGAAGACATTTCAATTATATTTCCATTATTAACCTTCTTTTTATTTTTCCAACATCACATAAACTTTAGGATGGCCATCCATACTCACCCACCTAGTCCCTCAGACTATGGCCACAATCGGCCCGTGGCTCGCCCCAAAAGAGTCTAGATCCTGTGTCACATACCGCACATCGGTCATATACCAGCGATAGCCTCGCTGGAGGCCTAAAAGGAAAACTAGCTTGAGTATCACACGAGAAACATGCATCCCAGCATGTGCTAAAATAAAGCAACTAACTCCTGTGTCACATACCGCTCATCGATCATGTGCCAGCGATTACCGCTCATCGATCATGTGCCAGCGATTACTGCTCATCGATCATGTGCCAGCGATAGCCCCGTTGGAGGTCCAAAAGGAGTCTAGATCCTCGTGTGATTATAGTCATACTAGAGAGCAGCTAAAACCAACTCAACCCATGACTCTTACATCTTAGTATGTATTTAAATTTCATAACACATCGAGATATATGTATGCAGTATGAACATAAAACGTAAAATTCAATAATAAGTCAAATAATAAGTTCACAGCATGCATGGCAAAAATTATATCGGTGAGTGATAACTTACTGTTCCACTAACTAAGCACTAAACCTGGTTTTCCAAGGGCGATGATGATCCTGTATTACAAATTATTTTATTTATTAATTATATAATTAATTTCTATAAAAATAAATTAAATTGAAATTAAATTTCTTGGGACATCCCCAGACAGTTCTTTTTCCCTTCCTCCACCTTCCTTTTCTCTTTTATTATTATTATTATTATTATTATTATTATTTATTTCCTAATGGTGCCTTTACTGGGCCGGCCCATCCAAGAAATAGGCCCGGCCCAACAGAGCCTGGCTCAACCGAGCCCGGCCCAAACGCGTCCAGGCCACAGTGCCCAGACGAGGCTCCACGAGAAGAACCAAGGAGGATCGACGACGATCCTTTCGACCGACCGCTAGGGAGAGTCACCGGAAGGAAGGGAAGGGACCGGCGGTCACTTCGACGGCCGTCCGACCGCCCGCCGGAGAGCACAAAACAAATTTCTTCCTAGAAACAGAGCCGGCTCCTCAGATAACAGAGCCAACAAAGCTTCCACGACGATCGCCGGATAGATCGGCAGTGATCATCGCAAACACCGTTGAGAAGACGACTGGAGGGAAGAAGAGAAAAATCGATGGCAATCAACCACCGCCCAGCCATTTCTCATGATTCCAAAGGAGAAAGAAATGAACAGGCCGGATCCTCCCCTCCTCCCCGCCAAACACCTAACACCAAACGTACCCCAAGAAAAACGAGGAAGAAGGACTTACCGGCGAGGTGGATTTCGATCGCAGCGGCCACCGGTGGAGAGAGCACTCCGGAGAGGGCTGAGATAAGGGAGAGAAGCGTCGGCATCCACCGAAAGGAAGGGTAATCTGGATCAACTGAGGCACATGAGGTCCCCCAAAAACCCGAGGAAGACCCTTATCCCCCCCACCTCTGTCGACGTCGATCGGCTTCTCCGAAATCTTCGCCGGAAAATTCGAGCTTCGGTGCCAAAATGAATTTGAACTGAAGTCAGCAAGGGCCGCCGACTTCAGCCTAAAAATAACCGAAATAATAATAAAAAAAACTGGGCCTCACTGGATGATGTACGTCAATTGCTTCTTTTCTATCGCTGCCATGTAAAAGAAGCATAAGAGAAGGAGGAGCACCGCCATGGATGTTGTCATAGTCGCCATCATTAGTCTTACTATTGCAAGAGTCATGGTGATGTTTATATGGTTGAAAATGGTGGGAAGAATCGATGAAGAAGGAGAGAGAAGGAAGAATGGAAGGGTGAGAGGATGGTCCCGTGCATTCCCAGCATCCTTGGAGAGAGCTCATCGGTGCTTGGATAATTCCAAGACCCAATAAAGTGTTTGTGACGAGGATACTAGTTAGTTCGATGAAATGGTGGAGCTTGTTGCCAGAGCTTGAGTAGCCACCGTCAACATAGACGACTGGATGGCAGGACTCAAAGACAAGAACAATTTGGTTAAGCAAGGGGCGGGCGAGGGACTTGGGGAGGCTAGGGAGATACCCGGAAAGGTGGAGTTGCAGATCCCAGACTGGGATAGAGAGCTGCTGCTAGATGTCCTTCAGGATGTTGACGAGCATAGGGCCTGGGCGACTAGAGCGGCTAGAGGAGGTGAGGAAAAATACTTCTTTTATGATGCGAGGATGCCATCAATATCAAGGATGAGGTAGTTGTGCTTGGTGATGGAGTAGGTGACCTCGATGATAGGGTCTCCTAAAAGGCATCGGTGCCGATCATTCGGCGAGGGATTTGGCCAATGATATAAGGCAACTATGGGGATAGAGTCGAGAAAGGCATCGGTAAGGTCAAAGACAAGGTTAATGGCACCAGGGTCGGAACTGGCTATGCAGTCACCAAGGTAGCTGGTGGAGCGAGTGTAACTAGAGGTGGCGAAGACCCTGTCGTGCTTGTGGCGAAGAAGGTGGTTGGTGATGGAGAAAGAGCGAGTGAGGGCTTGGTGGATCTCCATGAAGATGTTGTTAGAATAGGCGAAGATCTCGATGATGCCCTTATGCTCGAGAACTTCGACAAGGATGTTCGCACCCTTACAAGACTCATTAGACAAGAAGCATATGGAGAGAGAAGGAAGCAATAGTGATGGGAGTAAAGGAGATAGTGAAGAGGTAGCGACTAAGATAAAAAGAGATCTCCACATGAAGCAGACGGTGACGAAGATAAAAAGAGCTTAGGGGATAGCCAAGACTATGCAAGAGACGATGAAAGAGGGAGGAGAGATGGATGACGAAAAGATTTGCCACTATGACTATCACTGCCTTCACAGATGCCATGATTGTCTAAGACGGGAGATCGAGGAATACTTCCATATGATTAGGATGTACGGTCAAAGAAAAAATTCATACACATGTTTGGATCTAATCACCATCAGGTGATCAAATTAAAATTTCCTTAATCTAATACCCGATTAAAAAATATAAAAATATTATTTTAGATTGCCATCAAAATTAAAATAAAACCATATCAATAAATTAACGGGTAAAATAACAAAAATACTTCACAGATTATGTATTATAAGCCAAATAACTTCAATTATAAGGTTATTGTTGAAGAATGTAGAAGCACAAAGTATAAAAACTACAAAAAAAAAAAAAAAAAAAAAGGCTATTATCATGTTTTTTTATAAAAAAATCATCACACGTGGCACATCATTAACCACTGATTTGATATCATAAATAATTTAACTAGAGAGATTTAAAAGCAAACAAAATCGAACTAAACCCACTAACAAAAGCATCTAAAGCTCCCTTCTATCTCGCCGTCCTCCTATTTTTCTACATTCATTTACATTTTTCTCGATTACCGATTGGCAGTAGCTACTAATCAACACTACCAAGCGGTAGATGCATCACGGAACATCACATTATGCAGCAGGCGTTGGGGTTCTCGTCGCTGAAGAGCTGCGGTGCGTGCACCATTTCTACGCGGTAACCGTACGGCCAATTGTAGTCCATCCTATTCACGTCCGCCGGCGGAGCCGCCGCCGCCGGTGTGGCTGCGGCCTTCTCCCCTTCGTTTTTCTTGCCTCCGTCCTTCTCCCCGCCTCCTCCGTCGCCCTCTTCTCGCCTCCGCCACCGTCGCCGCCCTTCTCCTTCTTCTCCCCGCCGCCGGCGTCCTTATTTGGCTGGATGATCTCCACGCTCCTCTTGAGCTTCTCTTTGAGGGTCGCCGGGAGGGTCTTCACGTCCATCGTGCCCTTAACGGTCACCAGATCCTTCGGCCTGTCGATGCTAAGGATGTCCTCCACACCTGGGTATGAATGTAATAAAGAGATATCATTAGTCCCATTCCCGTATTTGAAGTTCTAAGCCGTAAGTCGTTTCCAGGTGTAAGCCCGTAAGCCCTCGGCCTATTTTCCCCACCCCTGTCAGATGCGGAATCGTACCCATCTGACGGTCAAAAAAGGCCTGACTGCCAGGAGGATTACAATAAACACCGTTTTATTTATTTCCCATTCTTGAAGGGAAAAATAGGGATTTAATTCAACATCAGAAAATTAAATGCAATCAATTACCTTAAATTTTGAGAATAGTTCTCCGGATTCTCTGAATGCAGCCTTCGCCGTGAAGACGGATCTTCAGCACCACGGTGGAGGGCGCAGGCTATTAATTTCAAAAAATATAAATGGGTAAACAAGAAGTTAGCGGGTGAACAATGACAACAGTAATAATCCATCGAATAACCAACCGCTTTGGGTTTCTTCCCCTCTGGTTTCTTGGCGTCGCCGCCGGCGGGCTTCTTCGCGTCGCCGCCGGCGTCCTTCTTCGCGTCGCCGCCGGCGTCCTTCTTCGGGGGGTTCGCAGGGGAGATGATGTCGACCCTCTTGCCGGTTTTGGCCTCCACGCGCTCTTTGAGCTTCCAGGGTCCGCTTTCCCCAGAACCGTCAACTTGTTGGTCTGGATGTCCGCCTTCACGCCTTCCACTCCTGCCACCAAAACTCCGGATTCCCAAAATTTAAGTTACCGGTGAGGGGATTATTCCGTACATAACCCAAGGCTAAGAGAGCAATTTTGGAAAAAAAAAAAAAA